>CM049880.1:5046293-5073167 GCA_027474115.1 Schizopygopsis malacanthus | reverse complement strand
ATTTACCGTAAAAACGCATTTACAGTATTTTAAACTAAAATAATTACGTTATATTTTGTATTTTTATGTTATTTTACGTTATATTTTAGATTATTATAATAAATCACGAAATTTTTATATTTAGAATATGATTATTTAAAGGATTATATTACTAAATACACGCTAGCTATATATTGATCATATAAATTCATATGATATAATAAATATAAATAGATTTATAGTAATCATTATGTATATACAAAAAGATAATACACAATTGTATATATTATTATAAACGTTTCTTATCATATTATAATACTATTTTAAACTTCAGTATATCCAGGTATTGCGTGTTCAAAATGCATATATGTATTGTGTTTGTGTTAGTTTGTTTTCAGTGCTCGGTTCTTTATGAATAGCGTATGCGTTCTGTTGCCATGGTTACACAGTCACTGTTTGCTCTCGTTCACCTGAGTTCACCTGCTTTAGTTAGTAGTACTTTTTAGTTATGTTTTTTTATTAAATTCATACCGTGACGATGAGTAATGGAGGCAAGAGATACTTTAATGAGAAGAACAAGAGTGGAAACGTAAGAGAACCACACTTCTTCAACTAATGAAACCGTTTAACGTTACGCTGCTCTCGCCTAGTTCTTTCTTTCTTTCTTTCTTTCTTTCTTTCTTTCTATCTTTTTTTCGTTCGTTCGTTCTCTCTCTCTCTCTCTCTCTCTCAATTCAATTCAAATAAGCTTTATTAGCATGACTGCGTAGCACAATGTTGCCAGAGCATTAATATATATACAGTATATACAACAATAACATAGGTAAATAAATAACAACATAAATAAAATAAAAATCATTCTAAATAAATGAAAAGATCAAGTTGGTCAGTATCAAGTGAATCATGTTGAACATCTAATATTGTGAATGGTTAACACATATTTAGCAGCGAGTGCAGCTGTGTTATCATCTTCTCCGAGTAAGAAGGGCATTTTCTCAGAATCACTGAACTCTGTAAATGAAGGGATCAGGGCTTCAAATCTGGGGAGAAATGTTTCCCTCACATGGAGATATTTGGGACACATCATCAGAAAGTGTTTCTCATCCTCTATTTGCTGTAGATCACAGTGTCTACAGATCCTCTGCTCTCGCTCGCTCCATGTTTGTCTATGTCTTCCTCTCTCTATTTCTAGATCATGGTCACTTAATCTGTATTGGGAGAGGATTTGTCTTTCTTTAAATGGTTTAATCAATAAATAATTGGCAAATGTAGTGGTTCTGGTTTGTTTAGGGTTGAGTAGCATTGGAGCTTATTTTGAAGGTCAAATTGTATTTTTAGAGATTCATCATGAATGTCTTTTAGATTGGTGTCAATTTCTTTGATTATGGTTTTGGGGGTGAAGCTGTAGTCGGCGAGGAGCAGGGTTTTATGGACGAGCTGATGAGCGAGTGTGTTTAGAGGATGAGATTCTGCTGAGGTTTCATTGGCGAGGAGGGCTTTATATTGGATCGAATCAGGATCAGATTGATGGAGGTGATGCCAGAACTGAACACATCTCTTCTGGATCTCAATCTTCAGTGGGTATAAGCCTAATTCAGCTCTGCAGGCATCATTGGATGTAGATCTATGGACCCCTAAAATGTTTTTGATAATTTCTAGTTGTAGTTTTTCTATTGAAGTTTTATCCCAATTTTTAAAATGTATTAACACTCCTCTCTCTCTCTCTCTCTCTCTCTCTCTCTCTCTCTCTCTCTCTCTCTCTCTCTCTCTCTCTCTCTCTCTCTCTCTCTCTCTCTCTCTCTCTCTCTTTCTCTAATTGTTTGGTTTATTCACCCATGTGCCTGCTTGTGTTTTCCAGTTGATTCACACTGGTGTGTCACAGACTGGACAAACACGTGATCTGTGCACGAGCACAGGTTCAATGCTGGCACATGGAGTTCCTCCAGACCTGACACAAGCAGAGGAGAGATATCCCAAAATATTCATCAATTCTGAAAAGGTTAGATATTGCTATTAAAATAAAGTGATATTTTCAATTAAATTCATTTTCAGATTATTACTACAACTGCAAAGCTACAGCCAGTGCTGGATTATGATTATGATAACTGATTATGCAATCTGGATTACATTATCAAATTTCACAAATTAAATAAAATCAGGTTATTAAACTTATTTTAAAATACTCAATCAGACTGCAGTTACTTTTTTATTCATTGCATGATTATATCATGACAACAATAGTGACGTGACATACAGCCAAGTATTTGACATAAAGTCTCGTTTGCTTTTTTGCAGTCCACTACAAAAAAAAGTAGGCTATTTCATCGTGCGCTGTTACAGATAGCACATTTCTGGAGGAACTGGTCATTTTACTGTACTGTAATCATTCTGATTCATCCTTGTATGAAGAAACATTGTCATGTTGAGGTTTTCTATGGCAGAAAACAATGGGCAGAGAATATCCAGTGTCAGCGCATGATAACCGCACAGCACTGCAGCAGTCTATTGACGTGTATGATCAGGTGAGCTCATCGTTATGATGAACAGTGATTATATTTATTATATCTTAAATCTTTATACCCATTTCTATGTGTTCAGGGTTTTGGCCGTAAGAAATGTTTTGATGAGCGTCGCCAGCATAACTCTCATTTCTACCTGTGCCATTATGATGACGCCTTGAGTCCGGTCAGCACAGCAAAGTGTGACCATTCAGCTTATCAAACCGACTTCCTGCCTAAACAGGAAACGGAGGGCAGAGAAGACACACTGGGAAGACGCTTCCCCAGAGATCACTCAGCGAGGTCTCAAATGAACGCTACGGCTCAGGCCGGGGAGTGTTTCATGTGGTTTGGGAGGGACGACTCTAACCAGAACACCCCACTAAGTGTACTAGCAGTCACCAACCTCTCATTAACCCCCTAAATAACACAATCAGAGATGATCAGACTGCAATCAATGCTTGTGACACTGAGCATGATACTCTAGTGTCATTGTCTGCTTTAACCAGCAGAGGTCAGAGTCCTTTTTGTCTGTCTATGCTGCTCAATTGGCATCACTACTATAGCTTTACAGGGTCACAAATTCAGAAATCTGTTTCAATCTTTCAATCTGTAAAGAGTATCAGTGTTCAATGTGATATACTGTATAATAAGAAAAAAATACATTTTCAGCTTAGTCTTGTGAAAAAGAATGATTTATTAAAACTTATTTACTAAGCTTAGTGTATTTCTTGTATTTTAGAACAAACCTGTCTCATAAATAAACACAGAAATAACTGTGACAAGAATTTGATGAGAACTGGTGTTGATTTATTGACTTTTTTCATATTTGGAATCTTTGGCATACTATAATATTTAATCTTATAGCTTATTAAAAAAATACTTACATAAGAGTTATATATATATATATATATATAAACTCTTATGTTAGTAATTATTAAAATAAAAAAGTTATAATATAAAATATTATGTTACTATTACTAGGGTAATATTACTATTACTTAAACTTTTTTATTTTAGCTATAGGCAACATTTCTCATTTTTATTTAGTTGAACTTGAAATAATAAAATAAACTAGAACCACTAATTCAAATGAATAAAAACTATATTGTTTTTTTAAATAATAAAAATAACAAAAGTACACAATAAAACTACTAAAACTTTCAAATTAAGGTGAAAACAAAAAAAATGTAAACATATAGTCTAATGAAAAATATTAACAAAAGAATATAATGTTGCACCAGTGAGAATAGTGAGAATCAGCGAGAATCACTAAATTAAATTGCCAGTTAATGTGGTATTTTCCTCACCTAATGTGGTTCAAAGCGAGAAATGGGTATTTGTGTGGATGTAAGGGGAAAGAACTCAGCAGGGCCGTGTGACGTTTGGGCTAAAGCTCACAATCCTGCCTTTGAAAGAGATTAAACAGTGAACAGCGTTACATTATCTCAGCTTCAAAGAGAGAGCGTAAGATTGCCATCTTATTCTAGCAGGTGTTGTGTTTGAATCGGCAGCTGTATCACAGTCTGTGCACACCTGGACAAGAGCAGCGAGGAGAATCCTCTGTGCTTTCCTGATCTCCTTTAGCCACACGTTCAGACAGCAGGAACCCAGGGAGAGATACTGGGAGGAATCGCTGTCTTTCTTTAGCCCACATTTTGAAAAGCAATCCAAGAAAATGACATCTAGTAATTAAGTATTTATTTATTTGATGGTAATGAAGTTTTGCACATTTCATTTCTTTCATAACCTATTCATGAGTGATAAGCATGTTGCCATGGTGATGGCACAGAGAATTCTCTTAAAATGGTCTGTTCTCTTAATATTGTCTGACATAGTCTGGTGCTGGTTCAACTGAGAGTCTTTGTTTTTTCAAATGCTAAACATTGATCTTAATGTTATTTGTCTCTGTGCTGACAGTTCATTGCAATTCTCACTGTTGAAAGACATATTGAAAAATAAATAGCTGGACACACGCTGATGGATTTGCTGAATGCAGAATAACCCGGTTGAGATCAAAGAACTGCATCTCATTGAGATTCATCTTTTATTGTGCTGCACTTTAAAGGGCTCCGGCACACCAACGAGCATTTGAGTTCTGTTAAAAATAAACTACGTGCACTTTCTTTCAAAACAGGAAAGTTTTCAATAGATTGTTACATTTCCATTTAAACAAACCTGTTAGGTTTCTATGGCAACTAATGTTTTAACGACAAGCATTTATGAAAGGATAGTCAGATGTCAAGGTATTAGAACATTAGAATGCATTATGTGTTAATAGAGCAGATTAATCAGCATAAATCATTTCTGAATTAAAAGCCTTAACTTAAGAGCATTCCATCCTACTCACTTCATTTCACTGGCCTCATTATAATTAATATTGCCAGATAATGAATTAATGAAACAGTCTGGCATGTTTTACATGAGAGGTCAAGACAAATAATTTAGCCCACACCGTTCTCCGCTGATGAAATAATTAGTGCATCTTAACACTCTAATTAGCCTTTTTTCCAGACAAGTAAACAAATGTTTCTTTGTAATGTAGAAATTAATTCTGTCTGCCGTTACGTTTCAATACGCCTGTGATCTGCTGTCTAAACCCTACCTTTGATTATAATTCATAGGGCATAACTCGGTTATGTTTTCTAGTCAAAAGCCTCTTTTCCTTGACGCTGTTATTGTGAGATATCGCTCGCTGTTACCTCTCAGCTGCACATCCTTGTTCTTCAGCTTGGCCCTGTGATAACTCTGTCTAACCTTGAGAAATGGCTGCAGGAGACCCGGCACACAGCAGAATAAACCTTCATTGTGATGAAATATTCATTCAAATGAGGTGGAGAGGGCTGCTGCATTAGAATAAGTCATTGTTAAAGATTGCTCACATCCGTGCAGGCGTATAGCGCAGCATTGTGAATAGATCAGTCTGAGTGGTTGTTACAACACAGAAAAACTCAGTGTTTGGTGTCAGAAGGCAGTATTCAGTGCTGCACCGGTCCCTCAAGAGCTTCATTCTACAACCATTTGATCACGCTACTCAATGAAACATGTTCTTTTCAAATGAAAATACTGAGTTAAGCCAATAAAGTTCAAATAGAAGCAATTTTTGAACGTTTTAATGAGAACCTAGCTAACAAAATAGGTTCTAAGAATGAACCTTGGAGCATTCCATTTGATAATTTTCCAAACATTATGGTTTACTTTTGAATATTCTCTAAATGATTGGACAATAGTACAATAGTGTTCCAGAAATAATGCATTCAATGAATGTTGTATAAATATGAATTATTTTTGTGCTAATCTTTTCAGAACATTAGTAAAGACCAGATAACTTTGAAGGAACGTTCTATTGACATTACTGGAGGAATGTGTGTTCATAACTTTGAGAGAACCTGGCCCAGAACGTTCTTTGAGTACATTTGAGGACATTCTTTTCAGGGATATTTACACTTGATAATGTGCAGCCTGGGTCAATCTAAACCTCTGCTAAACAGAACTCTGCGTTATCTTGTTTCACTTTACACGCTGCTCACAACTTACCCAGGCTTAACATACGCTGATGCCACTAGTAGTCTCTGACTAAAAATATATATTATAATATTCTCATAGTTTCACACCATGGCAATCACAATTTATCCATGGTTTTGCCACATGAACTATAGTTTAACCATGGTATTTCTAGTAAAACTGTGGTTATATAAGTGGTACAATAGGCCAAACAACACTAAACTTTTACGATAATAAAATGACTAATTCTTTTAAGGGATTTGCATACTTTTCTGTAATTTCTTATTTCTTTGTTTTGTTTTCTATAACTGTACTGTCTCAATGTTTTAATGTTCTGTAGCTACTGTTTAAGAAAAAAAGAAAGCAAGAATCAGAAAACAATATTTGCGATAAAGGCCTATGTGCTCCGAAGTTCCAATCTAAATCAAATGTTAGACTAATCCCCTGGTCTTGTTTGGTCATTAGACCAGAAAATATGCAAATATAATGTGTTCCTGAAATGGAGCTTTTCGAAACACTAAATCATTTAAATCATTGTCGCGAAATGATTCATTGTTTCAGATTGAGACTTCAAAGCGCGTATCACGAATCATTTGATTTAGATCAGAACTTCAGAGCAGGTTTGTGATTTGGGACTTCATTTATTCATTTCATTTAGATACTTCGGAGTGGGTTCAGGAATCAATCAGTTTGATTTAGACCAGGGCCAGGGGCCTGTACCATGAAGCCGGTTTAGCTGGCTAGCCAGGTATGTTTCAGTTTAGTTTGCGGCATCTCTGGGTTTTAGGTACCATGAAAGTGGTTTAACTTTTAGCAGTGTTCATCGCCAATATCCAGCCACTACCAAAATGTCCCTAGCAATATTTTGATCAAATATATGTACAGTGCTCAGCGTAAATGAGTACACCCCCTTTGAAAAGTAAAATTTTAAACAATATCTCAATGAACACAAAAACCATTTCCAAATGTTGACAAGACTAAGTTTAATATAACATCTGTTTAACTTATAACATGAAAGTAAGGTTAATAATATAACTTAGATTACACATTTTTCAGTTTAACTCAAATTAGGGTGATGCAAAAATGAGTACACCCCACAAAAAAAACTACTAAATCTAGTACTTTGTATGGCCTCCATGATTTTTAATGACAGCACCAAGTCTTCTAGACATGGAATGAACAAGTTGGCGACATTTTGCCAGATCTGTCTTTTTTCCATTCTTCAAGAATGACCTCTTTTAGAGATTGGATGCTGGATGGAGAGTGATGCTCAACTTGTCTCTTCAGAATTACCCATAGGTGTTCGATTGGGTTCAGATCAGGAGACATACTTGGCCACTGAATCACTTTCACCCTGTTCTTCTTCAGAAAACCTTTACGACGCCATACAGTTTTGAAGCCATCAGTTCCAAAAACATTTATCTTGGTCTCATCACTCCAGAGTATAGAGTCCCAGTAGTCTTCATCTTTGTCAGCATGGGCCCTGGCAAACTCTAGGCGGGCTTTTTTGTGCCTGGGCTTTAGGAGAGGCTTCTTTCGTGGACGGCACCCATGCATGCCATTCCTCTGCAGTGTACGCCGTATTGTGTCACGGGAAATAGTCACCCCGGTTTGGCTTTCTACTTCTTTAGATAACTGCAGTGAACTTGCATGTCGATTTTCTTCAACCCTTCTCATCAGAAGACGCTCCTGACGAGGTGTTAACTTCCGTGGACGACCTGGACGTCTCTGTGAGACGGTTGCAGTTCCATCTTTTTTAAATGTTTGTACCACTTTTGCTACAGTATTCTGACTGATAAGTAAAGCTTTGCTGATCTTCTTGTAGCCTTCACCTTTCTTGTGTAAAGAAATTATTTTCTTTCTCAGGTCTTGTGACATTTCTCTTCCATGTGGTGCCATTGCTGACAGCATGAAATGGGAAGGGGTTTTCTTTAAGTAACACCCTTTTATAGTCAACTGTCACCTGTGTAATGAATAATTAGACTCACCTGTGGTTGAATTCTTGTTAAATTAGACATTTGTAGTCTAAAATTTAGCTTTGCTCCAGAAACTTTCAGTGGGGTGTACTCATTTTTGCATCACCCTAATTTGAATAAAACTGAAAATGTTGTTCTCTAAGTTATATTATTAACCTTACTTTCATGTTATAAGTTAAACAGATGTTATAAAAAACTTAGTCTTGTCAACATTTTGGAAAATGTTTTTGTGTTCATTGAGATATTGTTTAAAATGCTACTTTTCAAAGGGGGTGTACTCATTTACGCTGAGCACTGTATATGTTTTTGTCATCTGCAGATGCATCTGAAACGTCATATTATTGATATTAGTAGTGTCTTCCAGCCTTCGTTAGCCATAACATTCTAACTCTCCATAGAATTCACACTGCACAAGTTTAGCACCACAATGCCCCGGGGTTAAAAAGTGGGTTTAGAACGACAATGATATTTCAAGTGGGATGATCTGTTGTATTAAGGCATATGTTAGGCCTCCGATGTTGTATTAAATGAGATAAACGTGGTTAATGTTATTCCATATCAGTTTAAATATAAAACAATTGTTTTATATATAACGTAAGTGGCGTAACTATGAATAGTGTTTTTCTACAGTTCGTAAATTAAGCATAGTATAGCCTAGATTTAATGAACACCATTCATGAACTGTAGAAAAACACAACATCTCAGTGTGGTATGGTAATTCCTCAAACCAGGACTGCAAAGCTCTGCAGAGAGTCGTGCATTTAGCTGAGCGCATCTCAGGGTCGGCTCTCCCCTCTCTGCAGGTCATCTACCTCAAACGCTGTAAAAGCAGAGCTGCTAAAATCCTCAAAAATCCAACTCACCCCGGCAACCATCATTTCTGTTTACTGCCATCTGGCAAGCGCTTCAGGAGCATGATGGCAAAAACTGAAAGACTGAGGAGGAGCTTCTTCCATCAGGCCATCAGGCTCCTTAACACAAACCCAGTCTCATAATCACTTACAAGATTGTTACTGGATACATACATATTCTCATCACCCGTATTTTTTTGTGTACATACCCTGAACAACCCGTCTGCACATCCCTCCTATTCATATTCATATTACTATTTATTAAGTCCCAGTACACATTTTTTTGCACATCTTATTGTTTTGCACTTTTTATTCCATTGCACATTTTACTCTTATTTCTCTTTTTACCATATATATGCTCTTGTGTTGTGTTACTTTTATATAATTCTTATTTTTTATTCTTTTGCATTGTCCAACTGAGCGGACCTGATTTGATTACATTTCACTTCTGATTATACCCTGTATAATTTATTATGTGACAAATAAAGAAACCTTGACCTTGAACCTTGACCTTGTATCCACCTGAGCTCACGCATATAGCTAATATGCCAGTAAGCAAAGTATAATATTATGATACATATTAGAAACGGCAAACTTGGTATATGACTGATGAGTGAAACCATAAAATCAACTGCTTCCTTCCCAGGGGACAATGAGCATTACATATAATAATATGTTGTGAAGCTGAGTTTCTGTGAAAGTGTCATAGTTCTTGACAAGCAAATCAATATATATGTGTTATTGATTGTAATAATATATATCAATAAAAAGCTTTTTGTGCCCAGAGAGGCAGAATGTAAAAGTGCTGAATTTGGGGGAAATGTATATAAGGGGATAAAAATAGAGAGGCGAGGAAGTGAGGGATTTCTGAGGATGAATGTGTGTGTCCTACAAAAAAATATCTCTTTGAAGATTTAATATTTTCATACTTATTATGAGGTGCATTTGCAGCTGAGTCAAAAAAGACAATGTTTTATAGACAAGAGAGAAAGTCTGTAGATACAACGTGCATCAATAACATGCACATTTTATTATCCAGCTTTTCTTCCATGTTTTTATTCAATATCACCGTATTTTATATTGTTCTTTTTATGCTGCATTTTTTGGCATGTCCTTACATATTTGTGAATGACATTATTTGCGCTACAGTATCTGCAGTACCACACACATATATATGATTTACTGTCAATATTTATTGTTAATTAGTGAAAGTGTTTGTATTTATTGTCTACTCAACCTGATGTCAATGTGTCTTGTAAAGATCTGTTATACGGTCTGCCCTGAAGTGACAATAAACTACTTGGATTTTGAAATATTAATCTACCTCCAACTGAACGACGTGAAGAAAAGCACTGACATACCTGTTACCACTGTCAGTTATGAATGATGAATATAAAGAGGAAACACAAAATGCAAAAATATTTCAGATTCTGTACTATTTCTAGATCACTGATCAGCTCTTTTCACTTAATTTATTTTTCTCAGGTATGAGCTGAAAAAAATAAATAAATTCAAATGAAAGAATCATCACCATAATCTTAGACTAAAATATGTACATTAATATTCTCATCTAGTTTCACATATTGTTTCATAATTTTTAATTCATTTATATTAAACAGCCTAACTAGTCAAATGAAATTGAACTGAATTCAAATCAAAATTGACATAAAGGAAGACAAACATTGCGCTATAAAAATAGCTCTCATAAAAGTAACAAAAATCAACATAAGGGGTCAAATATGAGAGAATTTGGACTACTCTACGATAGCAATCAATGCTAGTGTTCCGCAGGCCTGCTGCGGTCAAACTGACCAGTGCAAACGCACTCGATGTGGGCGTGACCCCGCGATAACCGCGCCGCTATTGGTCGGATCAATCCGAAGCCCCGCCTTTTTCAAAAAGATAGAGAAAAAAGAAAAGGAAAACAGAGACATCTCAATCCTTGCAACTGGGGAAAAGATGAAACGTAGTGCACCATAGTCTCCGAATCACCTCCTCTTTTTTAAACCCCGTCAACCACCTTCTTGCGCTCTGAAACAAACAGAGCCACATCATCTGTAAGTTATTGCAATCACCCAAAGCCAAACATCACAATCAGATATTCAGTTTTGGGACACGCTGGATTAAGTTTTATAGCATTTAAAGGTGAGTCGTCAATCATGAACGTTTCTACGTTGTATTTGAGCAGCGGATTGTTTCTTAATGGATATATAAACCCGATATCTTCATACATAGGCGTTTGTCCAGGTAAGATCTAAGATGCACTCGCCGGTTGTTAGTTTAAGGAACCGCGTCCATGTGTGTGTTTATTCGCCTGCGACATGGAGGGGATGGGTGGGCTTTCCGCTCTGTGTTTCTAATATCCGAGGACATCTTGAGCCACTCAGCGACTGAAATAGTTGGAATGATTGTTACATTGGCTCCTTGATCCGTGGCTACATTGTATCGGCTGATTCTTCCGGATTTGGTTACAGTGTGTCCGTTAGATCAAGTGTTGCAACAATGTATAAAACAGCTTTATTAAACTCTGTTGACATGTTCCATGTTTACTGATAGCATTAGCTTAATGTTGCATGTCTTTTAAGGGCACTATATAAGGAAATGTACAATTTGAGACAACGTGAATGTAATATTTAGTTGATAACTGTATGATCAGGTTGCTAAATAAGGTTTTGGCCAAGTCAACAACCCCTATTATGATGTAGTTTAAAAGTTTAGTCTGGTTGCTGAACTTATTACATGCTTTTGAAGATTTGTGATGTTTTTTGATGATTCCTAATTACAGATTTAAAACTAGATATTAAGAAGTGTGTGTGTGTGTGTGATGCCCCTTTGTCTGTGCTGGGCGACAGGGGGTGTGTACAGATGTTCTCTACCAGGACATCTGCTGTTTCTAAGGGCTTTGTCAAGGGCCCTTTCAAGGAGGCGACGGGGCCCGAAAGAAAATGTTACTTTTCCAAGCTTAACTCTGCAAACTATCAAATGTGATGAAATCCTTGCTGGGTAATAGGATGTAATGCATGTGTTAATAATGCAGAGTGTTACTCACAAGCAGTTATGTATTCTCAGTAGGTTACATGTTTGGGTTTGACGACTGGAGACCTTGATTTCTAACACGTCCATTATGTTTCCCGCTGAGAATTCTCTCTCTCTCTTTCTCGCTTGCCCCAGAGCGCTCACACATCACACACTGAACCTAAGTGTACATGGCCGCATATGAAGCAGGAAGACATTTATTAGAGTCAGACAGGAAAATGCAAAGGGCTTCTTTAATATTTATTGCATCCTGTTCTTCAGTTGTGTGGAGGGAATGTGCTTGGATCAGTGGTTCTCTAGTGGTTTTACATTGCATATCAAGTGGGGACCCAGCACAGATATGTTTCTTGAACAGAAACATCCTTAAATTCAAACTTTGAAATATAATAATGTTCATTTTTAATAATAAGCACTTTGAGTGCTTAGAAAAAGCAGAAAAGCGATATATAAATGTAATTTGGGATGCACCGATATTAACATTTTGGCCAATACCGATAATTCTTTACATTTGAAAGCCGATAACCGATATGTGTACCGATAAATCTATATCCAAATTTGTATATACTTTTTGAGAGCCTGATTTAAAAAAAGGTCTCAGCGTTAAAAGCCACATCTCAAATATTTCAACATAAGCAGCCTAGTTTGAACAGTGTAAGTTTAAACAAAATATTTTACTATCCCATTACCAAATTTCGCCATAAAAAGTCTCACAAATAAAATAATGCATAAATAATGCAAACAAATCATTGGACATCATTACATGTGTAAAGAATCAAAATGCATGTGTCATGGATGAATAAAATGAACAGCCATCTGCATGGACAATAATGAAATGATATTAATTACTAAACTATATTGTTGATGAAAGTAATAAGAGAAAATAAAAGTGGTGGTTAATATTAATAATAATGCTTCAGTGATTTTGAAAAAGTAACAAATGAATAGGCTATCACTGTTTTAAATAGCAGCTGTTTGAGCTGCGTGCGCTGTATGAACACCGGTAAACTGAAGCGCTTGTTATAGCGGGTTAATTAGGCTACATGAGAATCAGATATTTATAAAACATAAACATCATTTTACAACTTATATATGCACAAAAATACAGAAATGCACGTTATTTTGAACTAAGTTGTGTTAGTCAGATGTGTAACTCGTGGACGCGCACTTGGCTTCCCGTAACAACACGCTGAAACACGGCGACTAAACCCAAAGAATTCACAACGTTTTATTATAATAATGTTCTCATTAGAATGTTATATACACGACAGTCTCAATCACAGTTATTAGTTGTGCGCTACTGTTTGAGCTGCGTGCGCTGAGCTAAAGATGATCACTGGCAAACTGAAGCGCTCTATTAACACTCTATTAACTTTACCAAACGCATTCTATATGAGATAAAGCAGATATACATCAAATAAACTTTTTAAACTCTTACTATGTACAATTGCACAAAAGGCTGCAAATGCACAAGTGAATTTAACTGTCATGGAGGTGTAGCTCCGTCGTGGACGCGCTCAACGCACGCATAAAACACAGCGCACAAAGATTCCACAACGACATTTACAGTAATGTTCTTATTATAATTTTATGAAGCCTTTATGACAGACTTGCTCTGCACATGTTGCACATGAGTGTATTGTCCTTTTTAACGTGATTCCAATCATATTTCAAGCATTTTAAAACCATAATGGCGAACAGCGCACATCTGAAGAGTCCCTGTAGGAAATAATGCATTATTTATCAGCCAAATTTTCTTATCGGGCCGATACCGTTAACAGAAAAAAAATTGCATTTATCGGCTGATACCGATATGGTGGCCGATATATCGTGCATCCCTAAATGTAATGAATTATTAATTAACATTAATAATTTCATTATTTCTGATTAATATTTTCTCGTACCTTTCATGGTTTTATTGTGACAGGTGAATTTGCACCAAAATACCATAGAGTTATTCAAAAAACAAACAAAAAAATGTTTTGTTGTCCTGATTATGTACAATGATGTAGGTTATGACTTCACACTTGAGGTCCGCTGTGACTGCTGATTTGTTTTTCTGTTACAGGCACTTAAAATATGTTCCTCCTTTTAAACAACTTCATGCATTGGATGTATGGTGCTTATATTATGAAATGAAACTTTGACTTCTGGTGGCTTCAAACTATGAAGAAGTTATAGAAGAACAATGTTATAAGATGTATGTTTGCCAACAATAGACTTTCATGTGTTACATCTTTATGTTTAAAGTGTCATGCAACAGTTAGGGCTGTTTGAATGTTATGACTCTTATAAAGGACATGATTCATCACTCACGTGTGAATATCTTAACAATTTGAAGAACAATGCATTTGATGTAATGGAATAATATACACATTCAGAAGATGTGTTTTTGTTTGCATAATGCCTACGTTGTCGTTTAAAAGTGTGGTGTGGGGTCTGTTAATCTCTGTAATGTTTTTGGAAAAAGTATTTTGCTCACCAAGCTGTATTTATTTGATCAATAATACAGTAAAACAATAGTATCAGGAGTATTATTACCATTTCAATGGTTTTATGATTTTTCAGCATAATTACTCCTGTCTTCAATGTCACATGATCCTTCAGAAATCATTCTAATATGCTGCTCAAGAAATATTTATTATCATTAATGATGAAAACATTTCTTTGAATTGAAAGTTCAAAACAGCAGCATTCATTTTAAATATATATTTTTTTGAAACAGTGTTGTGAAAAGCAAGCTATTTCCTGATATTTTAGCGCGGATCACTTTTGAGAACGAGTCAATTTAGTCCGTGATACATCCTTCCTGAATAAAAGTATTAATTCCCTAATATTAGTGACCCTTAGGTTTTGAACAGTGGCGTACTATATCTCTGATAGTCATGTTTAATTCATATTTTTATTATGGGCTGCATTTCATCGGCTGTTGTGCCGTTGTGTTGTTTGATAGTGTTTCTGCTGAGCTGTGTGTTTCCAGCCTGTAGCTTTGTCTTTTACATGTGAGCATGAGCCATATTAATCTAGTTCCAAGATTTCCTAGATTAAAAAAATTAATCAGAGGTGTAAAAGTATTTCAGTCAATTTAATACATCCTTCCTGATAAAAGTATTAATTCACAATGAACATCCAGGGTAGCTCTTTTTATAGTGTTTCAGTTGTGTTGAGGCCAGGTTCTTTCCCAATGTAACACAATGACATTCCTCAGTTGTGTTGAGGCCAGGAATGTTGACATTCCTCCGTGAGCGGAGCACAGAAGTGAAATGTGTTTGTTTTTGAGCGAGTGGATGAGTGTAACGTGAATTTTAAAGAGCGACGCTCACTTGAGTAGTACAGAGAGGATGAATATTAACGATACCTTGTTTAACACACACTAATACGGCCTCTTCTGCATATATTCTTGTGTAGCTTTCCGGTGATTTCTCAACAGTAGGGAACTGAAAGGATGTCTGACGGTGCCTGATAGGAAGGTAATTGGTATGAAATTGGAACATGGCATCAGCCTAGAGCGGCAGAATTCAGCCTTTATTTCATTCGCTGCTCGTGTGAGTCTCAGGGATGTGTCTGGCTGTCAATCAGAATGTGATGAGATTCAAGATCAAGTGTCTTGAATAAAAGATTCATTCAATTCACTAGATCCCTCTCTTTTTGATTAGAGAGTAAATGTATGTCTCAGTTTTGAGTGGTTGTTGCTGTAGATGTCAGTGAACCTCTTCTGTTTTGTGTTGCCCAGTCAATAATGATCTCGCACTCTTTCTCCTGCCAGACTCGGTTGTAAAGGAAACGCTACAGGCTTTGCTTCCTGTTGCATTCATACAGACATGAGAACCTCCATTTGCTTGACAAGGGTGGAAATCCTTAGTGTAACATTCAAATCTACTCCTGCAGAATTTGATTTGCCTAACCTGTTCCTGTGGCTCAGTGGTAGAGCATTGCGTTAGCAGCGCAAAAGGTCATGGGTTCAATTCCCAGGGAACACACATACTGATAAAAAACATGTATAGCCTGAATGCACTGTAAGTCGCTTTGGATAAAAGCTTCTGCTAAATGCATTTAAATTAATTTATCATGGGTGCTTTTACTGTGTAACTAACAATAATTATAATTCTGTTTGTGATAAATCCATATAAACATTTATAAAACAATATTAATAAAGATGTTATGATGATAAGATGTCCAATAAATCCATACTGTCCCCCCCCCCCATAAAAAGCACGTTCATTTCCTAAAGCTTCATCAGTGTTTTGATGCATGTGTTCAGATTTTCAATCAAATTCAATCAATAATAGATAATGTCTGCACACTGAAAATTAAAGCTCCAGACTTTATTAGAAAAGCAATAATGCTGTAACCGAGTTTGTAAAATACATTTTTGGTTTGTAAAGATCTCTTATACGATTTAGTTTTTGTCCTGTACCTGTACACAAGCTGGTTTTGGAGATTTTAAATATATATATATGCCTTATATCTATAAACATTATATATATGCATTGCAGACATAGGGGCTGCTTGCACAGAACATATTTTTGCACATTGCTATATTTCTATTGTTTTTCAAAATTGTTCTTTTTTTTATTTACATTTCTTTTTTATTGTTTTATAAACATGTACCATTTGTATAAATTTGTTTAAATTAATTAACCATTATGCTCTCAGGTCATGTATTTTGCAGCATCTCCCACATGAGATGAGCTTTATTTGTAATACACAATTATACAGTTTTTAGAACACTGTGTCAAGATAAAAACCCACAACCTTGTACTCGGGTTTCAAATTGTGCCCAAGAGCATTAAAATGTGTCATAAAAGTTATTGTTTAAAATGATAATATTTATTACACTGCACCATGTCATATTTTTAAATGAAAAATGTGTCTTTCCATTTTTGTGTGTGTAATCAAGCACTAGACAGACAGACGTGGTTAACTGTTGCGCTTGCATCACACATCTTTTGGAGCATCTCGCATGTGATGTTAAAAACTCTCTACTCGAGTAGTTTAAGACAATACAGGCAAAACCATTGTTTGTTTTCATTCACTGGTCAATTTTGAGATATTTTGCTTCCATGTCTTTTTTCCAGACTAGTGACTGATAAACATCCATTTTTTTTTTTACACATTTTAGTATTAAACTGTAATTGTATTACACTGTAGATTTCAATTACAGTACGCGTCTTAGTAAAATATCTTTCTCAAAACGAGTTTTTTTCTCATGTGCTGAGTCAGAAAAATCTACTTTAGTAGCACTGACACCAATCTTTCCAGTTTTATATCTATCTATATTCTGAATATGTTAACAGAAGGGTTTGTTCTTATATCATTCATTTTGTTCCTAAAAACATGGTTAATAGACAATTTATTACAGTCGTAATGTATTAATGAAATGTATTGTTCGACTGATATTTGTCAGTTTTCTTTTTTTTTTTTTATAAACGCATCTCTACACATTATCTACACATGATCTGCTTCGATGATGCTGATAAAATTGGCTTCAATTGGCAAAAAATTATCAATAATAATTTATGTTTCCAATACTGATTTTATCAGACTGAAATGATCTATTACCAATAAATCGTTTGACTAAATTGCTCTCATGGATCTTTTGGCTTTTTTATGAGCATGTTGAGTGTCTCTGACAGATAAGGGCATAATAACCCCTCGTCCTCTCAGGCTTGAGCAGATGTCCTTTAAGACAGTCTTCGGATGAGAGGAAAATGTCCATAGTGTCTGAAATTGCTGATGAATGTTCAGTATTAATCCCCGAGCTGAATTCATTTTACGCTGTAGGAGGCGATGTGAGCAGTCTCTCCTCCGGGTTATTAAAGTTCGACTCCAAGAGCGAGAGTCAAAGCAGGGTCACTGAGCTCAGCGTGTTATGAAGGGGTCAGCGAGGCAAGGGGCCCCTTCATTGTGCTCAGACTGTGAGGGGTCGGGGCAAAGAGCTTAGCTCACTATAGCTGTGACTATCACAGATCAATACAGCCATCACAGAGGTATTTGTGGAGTCATATTAGAAATGCTGCCTCACTTGCTTTTGCTTGTTGCCATGTTTTGTGGTGTTTCTGTGACATATGTGCGGAGGTTTCTGTCCTACACCGAGAGGAAGAAAGCGAGAGATATGACTGAGAATGAAAGTGATGTGTTTGGAGATACAGATGTGTGGGAGCGAGGTCAAGTGTTTGTGATTTCGCATGAGGTTTCGGTCCCCGAGAGAGCGGCACAGAGGAACATTTTGTTGGTGTTGCTCTTTTGGAGCTCAAAAGACTTAATTGAGCTTTCAATTATGTTTCGTTTAAAGCCGAACACTTGCATACATGCAAAAACAATGACTTGGTTTTCCTGAACACTTCTGTTGAGTAGATTAGAAGTCCATCAGGGAAATTGAGATCTCTGACTTCTGGCTGCAGAATTTGCTATCTTGATGTAAGAGTTTGAAAACGTGTTGGTATCTCTCTGAATATCTACTTGTGCAGGAAAAAAATTTATAATTTTAAAAGAATTATAATTTTAAAAGATTAATTAAATAAATAAATACAATTATGTCTAGAATACATTTGAAATGTATGCCAAATATATTTTGGGCCAGTACGGCCTAATTAAATAACATTTTCTGAGGGATTATTATATTTGGTGTAAACCTTGTGCTAATGTGCTTTGATGTGCTTTGAGGGCCAAAAAAAATAAAATAAAAATAAATAATATGCATACTTATACATACATATATTTGTCCAAATATAATATATATATATATATTCGTCCAAATATAAGTATCATATATGTGCCCTTCAAAGCAGATATAGATATAATGCTCTTTTCCAAAACGCGATAAACGCCAATTTAAAAAAAAGAGTTTGTCATGCCATTTTGCTGTGTATGAACCTATTCACTGCTCCATCAATGTTTCATGCCAAATCGCTTTTTCCTTGTTTAAAATGTACCTCTCTCTCCTGACCTCACAAAGAGGTGCTCTAGCGACTGAAAGTGCTGTAGCCTTTGGCGTTCCTTGTTAGAACCAGACCCGCTTATGGTGCGGACCCGGGGGGGTTTAACAATCATTGTTTAAATGTTCAGACTGAGCCAACAGACCATTTTAACATGATAAATTGAATTTAACAAAATATATGGGTCTAGGTAAAAAAATGTCATTTTCATGTTTAAAATGGATTTATAGCGTTTTGGAAAAGAGCTCTCTATATATATACACACATTGACAACTAGTACATTTTTTAAGACATTTTGAAGTACAAATTATTTTCTGCCATTAAATTACATTTGAAAAATGCTTTTAAACTTATAGTTTTTAACAGCGGTGGTTCTCCATACAGTTTCATGTTGACTTATACTCGTTATGTTTTGCCACCAACGCATTCTGAATGCTTAGATTCAGAACATGATCTTGAAGAATCAGTTTGAGAAATGTTCAGTGTTAATGAGTTAATATTGAGATCTCTGTCTTTTGATTATACAGTAAATGCTATCTAGGCTCCTTTTCTAAGAAGAAAATAGGCTTTAATTTGCATTCTAAGCAAAAAATGTGCTGTAATAGCACTAAAAGTGGTTAAAGTGGGCAACCACTTTAAGATATCCTATCTTTAAATGTGCTGTACAGCACCTCTGTCATATAGACTAAATGTTCTGCTGTAAATCTCATTCTCCTCCTGAGATACATGTGTTTGCTATTTTTACTACAATGTTGTTCTTTCTTCAGGTGTCCTGTAATATTTCCTTATGATTTGATGGTCGAGAACTTATCTTCAGTCAGTATTTTAATGTCATGTTTGAATCCTCTCCCCAACTAGACTAAGCACTAGACAAGCTTAACAGTCTTAAACGGGGCTATGGTTTGAAGAAACACATTATTTGGTGTGTATGAAGCACTTGAGATATTAAAGTGAGATATATGACTCAGACAGAAAGTGATTTGTTAGGAGATATAGACTAGTCAGTGTGAGAACAGGTCAAACGATGGTTTGAAAACTCTGTGGTGTCTGCAAAACAATGTTTAAAACAGTCGACATGCCGCTTTATCTGTTATCACGCTTGAACAGTGACACGTTGTGAGTGTTCTCTGTGTTCTTCTAATCTGAACTCTTTCAGTGCCTCCTCAGATAACCTTCCAGTGTGTTTCGACACACTTTACTGAAGTTGATTTAAAACCCGTCTCCTCTCTTTGTGTGCGTTACAGGAAGTGAGACAGTCCCGCTGCTTTGATGAGCACTGGCATTTCTAAAGGTCTCTGGAAAAAACTCTAGTGATTGCTTGAAATTATTCAGTGCCACAAATAAATATGCAGGAAATGATCTGCATATTCAAAATGCCACCTCAACAACGTGCTCCAGAGCTTTTAAAGACGGAAACATCTTGAGAGCGATCACAGAGGAGTTTGAAATTCACTGCTCCGTTTGGTCAGCCTTTTTACTTCAAGTGGTAAGAATACATGGATAAATCTGATAAAGAATAGACCAGCTCATTTCACCACAGAATCAAATGGGAGAAGAACATTCATATTTTAGGACCATTAGGTTTTTGTGACATTATTTTCATAACAATTGCGCACATTTTTCCAGCAGAAGTCATAGAGAAATCATTTTTAAGTTGAAATTGAGTGTAAATGAATTCAGTGCAACAAATCTAGACTGATGAGACTTGAAATTGTAGTGACTACAAGTCTATATTTGGTTAGTTTGCAAATGCCTTCTATTCCCTAAAGATGAGCCTGTATGTAGTGTGTTCTTTAAATAAAACAATTATTGCTTGATTTTTTTCTTTTTCTTTTCTTTTGCCTAAATAATTTTTGTTTGTCTACACATTTACAATTTATTTGTAATATTTATTTATTTGTATTCAGTTCATTTGAATTTATTTGTATTTTATTTTAGTTTTATTTATTTATACATTTGTAATGTTTTATTTTTAGTTAGTGCTGTCAAACGATTAATCGTGATTAATCGCATCCAAGATAAAAGTTTTTGTTTTCATAATATATATGTGTACTGTGTATATTTATTACGTGTTTAATTCATTAATTACGTTATTAATTGTATTATTTATTTAGCCATCTATTTTAATTTGTAATTTATTTATTTGTATTGTTTATGTATTGTCTCTCTGTCTATCTATCAGCTACTTTTATTTATTTGTGTTTTTATTTTTTTATTATTATTTCCGTCTTTCTTTTAGGCTGAAATATGGCCTGAGTATCACAGTTTTCATGTGATTGAAAAGTGAGGGAAAGAGTTTGACACCGAGCGACGTACAAAGCGACGTTTAATAGAAACATTCCCATAACAGCTCAGTTTTCCATAACGATCCATGAATATTAAGATGGAGTGGTCAGTGTAAATGTGTCTATTGCACAGGATAAACATGAGGAACGAAACACGCAAACATCAATCACAGAGAGTGCCGCGGCTGTCATAACACACACACACACACACACACACACACACACAGGTGCAGCTGAATCAAAGCAGCAGGTTTGTGAATGGAGCAGATGTAATTCATGCTTTGTGTGAAGGAGTGCTTTTAGAAACAAGTCTTTGAAGTGGATCCAGCTGATGTCTTTGTGCCTTCTCTTCGAGTGCTGCATGAACCGCCACAAGATTTACATCTCAAACTATAAGCCCTTATTATGACCTCTGCAGCTCTTTAGATCAGTCTTGTTGGTTAATTAAATTAACTGAATTACATAAAACAGTCTTTCTTCTAATATTCATCTAAATACATACTGTCTGAGTTTGCTTTGGTTTGGGTTGTAAGATGTTTCTCGGTGGATCTATGGCAGGTTTGTGCCGTTCTTCCCTCTGACCTTAGACATAACAGGACAGGTCACAGGAAGTGATGGTTGCCTTGGTGACAGAGGATGACCTTGGATAGTTATTAGGGCCTTTTGTCTCTTTCTGTATGAAATAATATTGTGTATTGTATCTACTGTAGTTAGCTTTAAAGTTAAATGTACAATAGTTTTTCATGTTTTTTTCTGTTATGATACAATGAAATGGCATATTACAATTATTAAAAAAATATATAATTAAAATATTTCTGGTAAGTAATTTTCATGTTTTTGAAAGAAGTGTCTTCTAAACGCATAGACTAAACGCATTTATTTGTTTAGTTAAAAACAGTAGAATTTTGAAATAATATTACAACTTAAAATATGTGTTTTCTATTTGAATATATTTTAAGATGTTATTTATTCCTGTGATGTGCAGCTGAATTTTCAGCTTCATTACTCCAGTTTTCAGTGTCACACGATCCTTCAGAAATAATGCTATGCTAAAAAAATAAAAGTTGTGCAGCTCTATATTTTTGGAATTAATTTGGTTCCCCCCAAAAAATATTTCTAACCCAATAATTTTGAAAGTAGTTTATGGTATTTCAAGAGAATACCATGTGAATTAAGTATGTCCATTAAAAACGTTATTATTGTTTTTTTATTTTGGAAAATTTTTGTGTGTAGAATGACTAACTAAATAATATATTAACTTGTATTAGTGTTGTTTAAGTCTAGCAACACTATATTACTCGTATGATCTGAGCCATAAATAAAGACTTGATAGTGGGCCCTTTGACCCAGTAAATAACCACCTAGCAACTAGAGGAACACCCTAGCAACCACCTAAAAATGAGCTGGAAATCACCTTAGCATCATATCTCCACTCATATTTCCTTAAAGGGACTTACCCTCATGTTTCTCCAAACCTGTATGAATTTCTTCCTTCCGTTGAATGCAAAAGAAGATATTTCAAAGAATAACAGTAACCAAACAGTTTCTGGTAGCTGTTGACATTTGTAGTATGAAAGAAATACTCTGAAAGTCAATGGCTACAAATGATAACTTGATTTAATTTTTTTGGTGAACTGTCTCTTTAAATATGAGTGGTAAGTATAAAAGTCTAACCGCTGCATTTCCCCTCCAGATGCCTCATGTGACGCAGGAATAGTTTTAGCCATGAGCGATCATTATTTTGACAGTGTTTTAGGTCCAGTGAGTTCATCGTCAGAGTTGCTGTGCTCTAAAACTGTAAGGTTTCTTGTGACAGAGTGCCATATTGAACTGTGTGTGTTAAGCTGTTCGACTCTAATAAGCACGAGTCTCGCTTTCACCTCCTGTGACTGACTCAAACCAATGTCTGCATATTCATGCTCAGGCTATTGTTGCTGCCTCACAGGTCAGATCTTTCAGATTACCCAGCATTCACTCTTTACTGACCCTGTGACCCACATTGGCTTGGAGAACAGATTGTGTGTGTGAATGTGTTTGTGCACAAAAAGCCCATTAAATCAAGGCCAAGGTAATGCAAAGAATGCCACAGAAATTGCTTGTGCGTTTACTGTGGTCATTGAAAGACAGATCTGGAAAAGATGGAAAGGAAGGAAGTGCTCAAAAGAAAGAGGACTGAGAAATGCAGGATGCCTTTTTTTATAGAAAATGATCTGTTATGAAAGATCCTTTATAAAACGATCCATCATGGTCCTCTCCTGTCTGGAGGGTCGATATTTGTCCTTCAGCGGGATGGTTGAAACTGAGTCGTGTTTTTGTAGGATGGCTGTGTGTGTGTGTGTGTGGAGTGTGCTCTGATCAGTTTCAGGTTGAGTGAGAGGGCACCGGTTCTTAAATCGCTGAAGCGAGATGTGTCTCGTGAGTTGGTCTCAGCGTGGGACTGGAAGTCTGTTTGTGTCTCTTTCTCAGCTCAGATTCTGACTGAGGAAGACAGGCAGCTCTGTGCAGACACTTTCGGATTTAAAAACACTTTTTTTAAACCTCAAAGGGTAAACAAAACATGCCGGTTTGAAGTTACAGACTCCAGTCACCTCGAGTTTAGTCAGAGTTTAATACAGCATGAAATTTGACCTAATTTCTGTGCATGATTCATCTAAAGAAAATGTAAAATTACATTTCTCTATTTAACTTTTCTGCTGATGTATCCAAGGTCATATAATACATTTGTTTTACTCCAATGTTTTAGGGTGGTTTGCATTGCAAAACTTGCAGTTTGGTATTATAGTCTAGGCTGTAAAAAGCAACCATCTTTGTATTCAGCAAGGATGCGTTAAAATGTTCAAAAGTGACAGTAAAGACATTTATAATGTTACAAACGTTTTCCATTTCAAATAACTGCTGTTCTTTTGAACTTTCAACTCAAAGAATGCCCTAAGAAAATGTATGACCGTTTCCACAAAAATATTAACCACTGCAAACATTGATAATAATAAGAAAAGTTTATTGAGCTGCAAATCAGCATATTAGAATGATTTCTGAAGATCACGTGACTGGAGTAATTATGCTGAACATTTAGCTTTGCATCACAAGAATAAATTACTTTTTAAAATATATTTAAATAGAAAACTGTTATTTTAAATTATAATAACATTTCACAATATTGCTATGTTTACAGTATTTTTTTTGATTAAATAAAGGCAGCTTTAGTGAGCATAAGATACTAAATCTTACCAACCCCAAACTTTATACAATTTTTTAAATCCCTAGCCATAAGTATGAATACATTTGTGAACTTGCTTGAATATTTGTTGAATTTTGTAAGTTAAATGTATCACTAATGCAGTTTTATGTTCTCTTTATCAAAGACTGTCATAACAAATGGTTAATCTGTTTGTTGTTTCTCCAGCCGAGTGGATGCTTGAAGCTCATTCTTATTTGAATAGTATCATGGCTCCCTCTAGCGGCTAAAATCATGCCATTTTGTCAGTTGTCCTCTGGTTTCATCTTGACTGTTTTTCTGTGCAGGTGTGAGGTGGGGTTATGCCCACTGGAGGATTCTGGGAGCTGTAGTTTCCTGTTGCTAAGCTCAGTGAACAGCAGACGAGGAGAACAGAGCTGCCATGGCTTTGATTGACAAACACAAGGTCAAACGACAAAGACTTGACAGAATCTGCGAGGGTAAGAAATCATACTGTGGCGGTACCATGGTGATGTGATGTATCAGATGGTGATACATAATCATACATACAAATACTATTTTAAATGTCTATATGTCCAATAGACTTCAAGGAATATGTCATTTTTGGGGGGTTTCTTTATGCAGTTCATAAGTTCACAAGTCTCTTTTGCTCACCAAGGCTGCATTTATTTGATCAAAAATATTTGTGTTTAATATTTAAAATAACTGTGTTCTATTTGAATATATTTAAAAATGTAATTTATTCCTGTGTGTGATTCAAAGCTTAATATTAGCTTCATTTCTCCAGTCTTCAGTGTCACGTGATCCCTCAGAAATCATTCTAATATGCTGGTTTGGTACTCGAACCACCACGAATAGAAAGTTCAAAAGAACAGTATTTTTTTAAATGGAAATGATGAATATGTTTACTGTCACTTTTGATCAATTTAATTCATCCTTGCCAAATAAAATTTTACCAAACCATGATATAACATTTTCCAAAGGTAATTCTGTAGAATATTTTTGTTTCTTTATAGTGCGTGTTATTTCCAAACCCTACACAACTTGAAGGACGTTAATTATTTGCCAAAATTTGTCTGGAATATATATATTTGATTGTAATCGAGTATATATACTCGAGTGATATATAAACGAGTGTTCCTGTGGCTCAGTGGTAGAGCATTGCGTTAGCAGCGCAAAGGTTGAGGGTTCAATTCCCAGGAAACACATATACTAACAATACAAATGTATGGCCTGAATGCACTGTAAGTCGCTATGGATAAAAGCGTCTGCTAAATGCATAAATGTAAATGTAAATTTGAGTGTTAGCGTGTGGTCGTGTGATAAATGATGTCATCTCGGGTTTCTTGAAAGTTTTTCCAGCTTCCCAAAATGTTCTTATTGGTCCCATTTGAGAGTCATCAGAGGCAGATTAAAAAACCAAAGGAATAACTAGTGAAACTAAATGCACATTTACTCCGAAACACATGCTGAACGTTCACCAAAGTTGACATCAGTCATGATGAGGCAATGTTCCTCTAAAGGAGCAGGAACTTAAATGACTGTTTAAACCCCATATCACATATACATCGACGCGCACATACATGCAATCAATCTGTAATCCCTGAACGCTGGGAAAGCTTTCCATCCTTTCCACGGAAAAACCACGGCTTGGCATCTCTCCGCCGCCTGATATTATAAGCGTATAAAAGTTTGATTTTGGCTCCTGGACCCCCTCGCTGGGACTCCTGAATGCGGTTGATCTGGCAGTCTTGAGTTTTCTTCCTCGCTCATCAATTAGGCCCACGGTTAGGAAACCGAGGAGGGGAAATGTGCCTCTGGGGATGTTGTAAACTACACTGTGTACAAAGAGGAAGGGCCAGAGAGTCGTTGGTTTTCTGGTCTCACAGGGTGTAGTTTTCAGATGTGAGATGGGCTCCTCTGACCGCTGAAATGTTGCTCTACAGCTTTATATGTTTATTTGTTTTATTTTATGGTCATGTTTAATAGGTCTCTGTATAGTAAAGGAAGTCTGATGTGTTAAAGTCACCATGACATTCATGATTCTGGTCTTACTGTTGCTAAATCATCTGTGCAGATTGTTCCAAAGAGAAATGGTTTGCTTTTGTAATCTTTAATCAAAACATGCTCTTCTTCTGAAACTAATTTCTTTGCCGTTGATGTCATTGGATTACGTTAACCAATAGTCAGAGCTATTTAAACCGTGTTTTAGTAAACTTGTAATCAGTCTGTCTCCATTCTGGTATGGAACGGCCCTTTTTGATCATTGATTTGACTCATCCCACATTTTATTCTTGTTGAATAATACTTTTTCCCTTGGCAGTACATCATATTGTGGAAGTGAAACGAGTTTGTGAATAGCCATGCTTTAATATGTGTATTGCATTGCATTTTTTCAAAGAAGTTGAGGGACGAGTTGAAATGGTTTTCTGTGGTGATCAACATTATGCCTCCGATGCTTTTGTCTGAACTTGAACTAGTATTGAACCTGCAACATTCCTTTAATGCTATGCGAGTTGTCCTTGTTTCATTCAAAGAGACATTTCATGCATGCTTGCATTAGAAAATAACGCTGTTTGGATTGAATGTAGAGTTTATTTATTTTCCTAAGAAA